>APFE030346275.1:0-30915 GCA_000404065.3 Pinus taeda | reverse complement strand
TGACTCCTTAGACTCCTATATATAGAAAGGAGGTTTTTTCATTTGTACCATCCAAGAATTGTTCATTTATGTAATGTAAAGGAGGTTGCCCCCTCGAAGAGGCTGAATTCTAAGGCGTTGATCTATCTTTTCTATCTTTTCTTGCGCTGGTTTCATAACACTCTTACACCATAACCTCTTTGATATAATTTTCGAAATTCACATCATTTACTTTACAAACAAAGATAATACTAATACATATTAACACTAATTCAAAAATTATGTTTTACTAAAACTAATATAACCACAACATCATCCTATATTGACACAATATGTATAAGGAGTTGGAGAAGGCTATTATCTGATGAACACCTTGCAAACCTGCACATTTTTTTTGTAGAATTATGTTTAGAATTAGGATATCCTTCTGCCAAACTAGGATCCACTGAAAAACATATTTGTGTTGAATGAACACTACCCTCGGATTATACCTATACCTATACTAAGATTATACCTATATTTTAAATTACAAAAAGTTGTCATGCAGCTCCTTCGAATGACCAGTTCTTTGTGCAAATATATAACATATGAATTTGATGATGTCATATTTTCTAGTGACTACTCCATGATTAACATTCAAATCCTTCAAATACCACTACACGTTTGGCGAATACAAAATTATGGATGAGCACAATAGTATGAACTATGGATTCCCTTCGCAAAAATCATTATCTTTGGAATCAAACCTCCAATCATAATAGTCTTGATACTTTGCAAAATTTTTGATCCATGAATGTATAACATTAATAATGCTCACGCCTTTTCCAAAAGTTGGAAACCATGTCGAACCTCTCACAAACTCGATCATAGGACATAACCACTAAATCGGATCGATAAATATATCATAGCCTCCATCATCTCCAATTTAATTGTTGCAACAGGTTATGTCAAAATTTAATCAACCCTAATTCCACCAACCCATATTTATCATTTACTCGCAAGTGCTTTTATTAGTAAGAAAAAAATGAAAAATTATAATGAGAAGACATGAAACAATAATTTCTACAAAACAATTGTGAATACAACTAGAACTCATTTGCAACAGAAGTGAAATTCTTATTTGATTTCACTTTACAACACATATAACAAACTCATGAAGCAAGAAATGCCTCACAAATGGATGGATAAAAAAATACAAAAATTTATCCATTTCTACACATCTACACTAATCTACTCGTATGGTAGATTAATCATGTATTTTTTTGTTATTCCTAGGCCCTCTCGTGAGGGAGTTATACTTAAACTAGATCTTATATACAAAACTATTTTACATATATTATTATTATCACATAATATTACATATTTATATAAGAACCTAAGCCTTAAGATAGATTATCTATCTTATCCATACAATTTAGTTAGTTGAGAGGATCTCAACCACACCTAAAACTAATCAACTAACTAACAACATCTTAAACAAACAAATCACATATAGATTATATAGATGAGGAATATCACAAATTAGCACAATACAAGTAGGAGTTAATATGTCCAATATTTAATAATAAAAAATTGCACCAATGATAAACCACTAAAAATTGATGCACGAGATACACATTTGGTTTATGTGTCTCATGAATGAAAAAATGATTAATCATTAGGTAGTAATGATGTATTATAAAATAATAGTTTTAGTATTTTGAGCATTATGATTATGATGCAAAAGATGACATACATGGCTGTGGTGAAGTAAAATTATAAGTGCGGACACAAACAAATTCCTCTAGCCCAATAATGGGCCTAGCCACAACAAATACATTTTATGGAATATTTCCTTAGGTTAGAATCAATCAAGAGGGCCTACCTCTTGGTTACTTATCCTGCGTGATGATGTCCTTGTTTCTCGCTCTAACAATATCTCGCTTCCTTCTTCAAGTACCTGAAACAAGTAAACAACAACAACACACAAACATAATAATAGAAAAATTACAATTCAACCTACTTAATGATTCAAGAAGGATCAATACACTAATATGTAATATTAAAAAACATGTAGGAAACCAATCGATAGTTGCATATATTAATATCAAAGAGATATTACAACCATCTTTCATGACATCGCAGTCTTCCTCTGACAAGACTAGGTTCCCACACACTTCTACTAGCATGCGATGTTGGCTTGAAACAACAATAGTTTAAAGTCTCTTCCCTTTAGCCTTCACTCCAAACCTAACGCACTTCTCCCTCACATGACTAGATGGCTACAACTAGTAATAGCTTGCTTGTCTAAACAAAATAGTATACTCACACTCAGCCAACACTCTAACTAGCTTGTGCTTGGGAAGAAGGGAGGTTTATATAGTTAATATGGATGAGAGATGGATGCTCTTCTCATGGGAGGACTTATACCTTGAGGTAGTTCCATCATTATAGGGGAAAGGAGCCCAAACTGTCATCCTCGACCCCATCCGGCCAAACCACTTACCAGACTTCCATTACGAAGCTTCTGGAACTAGAAGCTTTGGCTCTAATTTAAAAAACTTTCCATAACAGGACAGGCACAACTAGAAGGCAGATCATTCGCATCAGTTGGTGTGGGGAATAGTGCTAATCTCTACACATTGGCATGGGGAAAACAAAGGTCATTAGCGTCGGCCATGTAAATTGGGAAAAATGGAAGTTTCAGGGAAAATGGTGCAAAAGGGAAATGATCCGCTCATGAAGAAGGACATAATGGGAGTTTCTCCATGAAGGAAAATCATGTGGGGTTCACTGTATAGGTCCTCCGGGATCAAGGAATGGGGAGTATAGGGATAGTGACAAAATTTTGTGTAACAGATGCCCCCTAAAGCATGAAGGTAGAGCTAGAGTGAGGGATGAAATTCTTTGTAAATCAGTACAGGGAACTGGTCTATCGTCGGAAAACCTGTAAGCAAGTACAGATACATATACATAAATGGAGATCTTTGTCAAATGATACATGAATAGTGGCATGGATGCATCCATCTAGAGAATGATCATGTAAATGGATCCAAGTATGGGCACAACCATCCGTCAAGGAGGATCATAATGAAGCCAAGGTATGGTCGCAATCATCCAATAATGAGAAGGATCACATATGATAACTCATGGCCTAGTCGTAGCCAACCATCTGAAAGGGACATGCATATCATCATAACCATGTCACATCACTTCGCAACCTAGACTTTTTTGATCTGAGTCCGTGGTCTTGTGCTCCAACACGGCCTGATCAAAGTATAGAGCCTAGCATGTGAATAGATGTGTTGACATCAAACATGCTAGAAAGTCGCTTGATTACCAGTCAATGATGTAAACTGTTAACAAGCATGAGAGATACAACCAATAATGAAAATGGCTCTCAAGGTACTGTCAGCACAATTCACGGAATGTGAGTACAAGAACTGGAGTTGAACACCCATGAAATCACTTGATTGAAAGCCAATGATGTGAACTTGTCATTGAGTGCGAAGAACTTGCCATTGAGGCATGCAAGCTCTTAGGTACTAGAATGGAGTCTCTCAGTCAACTTCTTGGATGATGAGTTGAAGTCAACAGAAAGAGACCATGTCGAAGGAGGGCCATAATGAATCCCACATCATCGATGCGGGACAAGAGGATGCAAAATTATTTTTGGATGATATAGAGAAACAGAGGTAAGTGTAACTACAAAAGGGCAACTCTTGAACATATCGGTGACAGAACTGGAAGTTTGGTGGCTTTTAGATCCATAGGGTCGGTGGTCATGATGACAACAGAGATGAAATGGAAGGCAAAAATGAACGGCCCAAACCCACAAAGGTTAATGATACTAAGGAGGATGTCCCAACCCGACACGAAGTGGAGTGTCATGTTCAAGAGTGAGATGCCGACACGGCTGATAGATTTCAAAATTTTTCCCCCACCATTTCTGGATGAATCCGATCTAGTAAGTTTAATGAGCCCTAGGAAGGAGAAGCTTGTGTTTTTCATGGCGACGAATTTGATGTCATGTAATAGTTTAATGAGTCCGACAAAGGTGTAACTCGGTATCTTTTTCATGTTTAGAGAGTTTGAAAAAGGCACGTAAAAGAAAACTCCACATGGTCCCTTTCCATATGTTTGTGTCTCTCGAGCCCGAAAAGATAGAAAAAAATACTTGAGAGAACCACTTAACCATTTCAGTCAAGGAGTACTTTTTTCGTAAATAGTGTGTCCTAGCCTGAAAAAGGGGTACACTTATACTGGGTGCACAACATTTCGCATCCATTAACGAGTTCGAAACGACAAGGGTTTGGCCATCTTTTCACTTTTAAATGGTTGAAAAAGAGCTAAAATAGGACCCCCGATTTTATTATCTTTAACGAGCCAAAAAGGGAAATAAATACTCAGCAATATTTTCATTTGAGTTTTATGAGTCGAGAAAAGAGCTTAAAAGTGACTTGTCTTGGAGGAACGAGTGGTATAAAGGGTAGCAACTGGTTCCGGCAATGGAGGAACTGCTCAAAACGTGTAATGGTCAAGAGGCTGGCTAATAAAACCACTCATTGATGCAGTTCCTCAGGAAAGGAAAAACAACCAAGTGAAATCACATGATCAGCCAAAGATATGGTGGCAATGGAATGAAACTACCAAGGCTCATCTAGCAGAAGGTGGTTGATAAAAAAGGAAATCATGAGATGTAAATCGGGCATGGGTTCATTTTTAAACAAGCTTGAACCATGGAGAACTCTGCTTGGATTCAGTTTCATGTTTACACAAGCTTGAAATGAAAAATTATGCTTGTGTAAGTTAGCATGCCCCCAGCATAATGACTCAAAAGAGGTACATGCCCACCAAGCTTCATGTCATTCAACTAGGTGAATGGAATGAAGGTTCACTTTCGATATCTTGGAAAGATTTGACTGGGATTTTATGAGATCGTAATCAATGACTCGATTTGGAAAAGGGAGTTGTTTCATTTTTTAACAAGGTTAACACAATAAAAGAACTATCCTCAGACATATGTTTTATTTTTTAACGAGGCTGATACAGGAAGAAACTGTCCTCGGGACCCTTATTTCATTTTTTAATGAGCTTGACACAAGACAAAGAACTATGCTCATAACCTTTTGTTTCATTTTTAACGAGGTTGACACAAGACCAGGTACTATCCTCATGCCATTTCATATTTTAATGAGGTTGACACAAAAAAATAACTATCCTCACTCATATGTTCATGGAGCATACAAGAACATGGCTCCCAAGAGGTCTTCACTAGACGGAAGGACCACACTTCGGGAGGAATACATGTAAATTGGTACCAAAGACAGATCGGATTCCAATTCCCCTAGTGCATAGTGTACTATCTTATCTACGTGATCATCAATAGACATGGAGATGGAACGAGTAGCCACGTAATTTACCTATGACATGGAAGGTACTGCTTGCAAACAAGAGCTAATAGGGGATAACGGTCGCAAAGGAGGTGCTTGGTGACCAATGAATGACAATTGATCAATGGTTACAATTCTCCCTTCGTGTGGAAAACAAACCACATGAAAAAGCGAAGAAACAAGAGCTCCCATAACATAAACATAGTTGCGTCCAAGGAGAAGATTGAAATCTAAAGGACCTTGGACTACCATCATGTTTATATAGACAGTCTTTCCTCCCAAAGTAATAGGGAATTTCGAAAGGACCCCTAAGGGTTGACTGGTTCCTCTATTGAAAGCCAACAGATTCTAGGTGACAGGCACAAGCTGCGAGGAACCCAAATCTTGCCAAGTAGTAGAAGACATTATGCTAATAGATGCACCTTCGTCTAATATAGTGCCATGTACTACCATATTATAGGCTTGTACTGTGATCTGGAAAGGCACATAAGATGGGAGGTGGAAAGCAGTCAATGGAACCCAATTGAAAGAGACAACATAACTAGTTGGTGGAGGTATCATATGATTTCCATCATGCTGTATAGGAATAGGATAAGGACTATCCTGAACAACCGAGAAGGGAGGGTCACTCTTAGATTCACGGGAATCTAAGGAGACAAGAAGAACATGAGCAGTATGATCACCACTCTCTTTTGAAACAGACTGAGGAACTGGTGAGGGAACCAAGTTGTCACTCTTTTTGGCCAATGGTTGGTTGGGAAAAGACACAAGAGAGTCTCGCTTAGGAAGAGCAGGATAGACAAGATATGAATCCAAGTTAATCTCTTTACCAATCGGGATAGGTTCAAAAGAAAGCTTCTGATAACCAACTAGAAGTTGGGGTTGAGGAGCTTCAAGGTTTTCCAAAATTTTGGAAGTGTTATCCATAACAGGACAAAGGTGAAGAAGATGCTTCCCTTCACATAACCTACAGGGGAATCTAATCTTTCCCTTCTTCTTACCATCATTAGCTGAAAGTGTAGCATCGACATGATCTCAAGAGGTCGACAGGGATGGTCGATCCAGATTTTGAGACCATACCTCTAAGACTCTGGGAATTCTAGAATAGTCTCGAAGGAGATGGTCACCCTTACACAACTTTCAAGGGAATTTGAAATTCTGTGGAGGAACAGAAGGTCTGTCTACGGGAGGTTCATTTGGAGTAATAGCTTCATGGTTAGCCTTTTTCTTATTTGACATCTTCTTCTTCATCTTCCTCTTCTTCTTCCTAGCCTCTTGGTTACCAGATTTGAAACTTTCACCAGGCGAAGTAGAAGAGGAGGGTGAAGAAATAGGGGAAGAAGGCAAGGGGTCAACCTTAGAATCATTATGACATGATTCGAATAAAGGAGATGGCGGGGTAGGAGTTGGGACACTCGGGATCACTGAGGTTGAAAATAACCAGATAGGTAAACCAATGGTAAACCCAGGGAGGGACAATGGTGCCATATAAGGAGCACCAGCATTTCCAGAAGAAGGAAAAGGACTAGGATTCCCTTCTGAGGGGAACCCTTGACTGGTGGACTACGAAAAAGTTTCCATTGGAATTCACGCGAAAGAATCACTAAGGAAGATAACTTTAACTAGGAATATTTCGTGGGAAGTTAATTTTAAGACGCTGAAACAAAACTTTTCCTTTTCATACTTCAAGAGTCAAGAAAATGACGAAAGGTGACTCTATCGCTTTTGATTAGAAACAAGCTTGAAAATACAAGTGCTTGAACGATATTTTAACTTAATGAGTCAAAAATATCAAATGATTGCTCTGGATAATCTAGGTAAATAAGATTACCAGGCAACCATGAACTGCAGAATACCTCTTGACGAATCGAGAAGTATGAGTAGGCAATCTCCCTGAATGATGTGCTTGGTGTATCACGTTTGCAAGGTGGCCAAATTGGCTTCCTATAGATAAAGGATTGCAACCTAGTGGGGTCTCCCTTTATATACTCGATGGTATAGGGAGCACAAATACATACTAGTGTTGTCTAATGCCGAAGCGAATGACCACTGCTAGGTTTAAAGATGCCGAAACATGTCTCTACCCTAGTGCACTAAATGTGAGCATTAAGTTTCATTTCTTCCTTAGGTTAATTCAATAAATTTTAAGGGTTGATCTTGAATTAGGTTTCAATTACAAGGCCCTATTGCTATCATCTGAAAAAACTCTTACATGAAGCTATATGAGAAAAGAGATCTTGTCTTTAATGAAATTTGACACTAATTGAGGGATACAGAGCACACAATCAATGCAACAATCAAAGAACGAAATATTTCTCTAATAAATCTTCTAAATGCACTTAATCTTTCTATAACAACATAAGAAGTTTCATTTCATTTCCTATGCTTATGATGACGCAAATCTAGCTTCTCAATAATGCTACTACTACAATATTTTCGGTTAAGTAAACTAGAGTGATGTTCTCCTTTTCATAAAATGAAAAATGAAACTTTCACATAAATCACATTAAATGAAAATTTTCACAATTCCGAACAAACAAGGATCAATCAAATCAAAAGAATTATAAATGAAACTAAAAGCAACTTCTTCCCTAAATCAAACCAGCTATTATGCCCCTATACCAATAGGTGTCATATATCATGATTGACTTGGTTTAGCTCTGAAATGTGTTCATACCTTTGCTTGTTGCAAATGGTTTTCATATATTGTCAAAAAAAACAAAATTTAAAAATGTAAAGAGGGTATGCCCTAGAAAAAGAATAAAAGGGTAAAAAGAATAAACAAAAGGTTAAAAACTGAAAGAAAATGAACCCCAACAAAAATAAAAGACCATGAAAGTGTGCAAGTCCAAATGCCACTCCCATTTACTTTTATGCATAATAATGATTGTGTGCAGCTTTTACTTATGCCACAATCGATAGTAACCAAATAGTTTAATCTTGGTTATTCCATGTTTTCAATTTCCTGTTTTAGAAATAGAGAATAAAGATCTGACCAAACAGTGTAAACTTGGCAGATAAGTAGATAGGTAGAGTGAAAAAGAAGCTCAACAGTTTAATCTGAGCCCTTGGATGTAATAAGTGTAGATTTAGATAGGATTTCATATGTAAAAGAAAAGAAAGATTAATAAGGGTTTTCCAGTCTAAGTGCACCCTAATAAAGAAGTAAAAATGGTAGGATGAGTAGGTAGGGTAAGTAGATGTTTGGTTGTAGAATACTGTGTGATGAATGGTTAAGTTTAATACTTAAATCCTTTGCTTTCATCACTTGGACAAAGCACAACTCACATTGAAGACAGCACATCAAAGAAACAAAGTCAAATTAATTAATTTCCGTATCCATTTTCCCCTTAAGTTTCACTAATTTCCCCTAAGTACTACACGCACTTACAAAGTTAGAGGGGCTCAGAGCATTTCTCTAACTTTTGGAGGGACTAGACCCTCAGTCCAATAATTTGAAATACCTAAAGTACTTAAATTCCCTTCATCAATATTTACCCCTCCATAAAATCATTCGTTCCCTTGATAAGGCTTTTCCTAAGTAAACCCCTATTTTACTTAGGAAAATTAAAATATTCCCTATACAAAAACCCTCATGTTCTATTAGCCTAAGTTATGAATGTTATATGATGACACTGCTTTCGGGAACATTTAACTTAGCACATTTCATATCCTACAAGGTCATATTAACTTTTAACTTGTATTATTATTTAACTCCCTAAAAAAAATTACCCCTTCCCCGTATTATTATTAAAAACCAAAAAAATTATATATCCCACCCCTCGGTTAAATATAACTGTAAATAAAATAATAAATGGGATTAATTAGCTAGTTTGTAGTTAATTAAGAACCCGACCTCCCTGCCATGCTAATGAGAATTAATTAAGTCATCAGGACTAATTAATAACTCAGTGACCAATCAAATCGCCCTCGATATGATTAAGTCTTTTAATTAATATCGGGCCCACCCCTATTATACATCAGCCATGTCATTGCCCTGACTACCGTCCGATTGGACCCTTTGGATCCGACAGCCCTCGCTCATATCGCTCAGGCATTTTTGGTAGCCTTTAGCGTGCGATCTGAGCAGTTTTGTGAACAGTGCCGATGCTATTTTTCAAGCAACGTATGGAATTGTACAGCTCCCCCCAAATACCAGTTACCCTCCAAAAGCAGTGTGATGAAACCCGCTTACCGCCTCCCGCTAACCATAAAATGTCAAATCACCCCAGCTGACGTAACCCGTCCGTGTCACAAAACCCGCCAAAAACTTTGAATTTACATAAAAACAAAGTTAATCCATTTTTCGTCCTTATTCTGAAAATGTATGCATGCAACCAGTACATAGAAAATGGCCAACTCGTACCCAAAACCATCAACCACCCTAAAAGTTGCTACCGATCGCTCCTCCAGTCCACGGTGTGCTTCCAAGTCAACCAGTACAGCATTACAAGTCGCTCCATAACAGGAAATCAAAAGACCGCAGCTTTGGATAAACAATCTTAATACTAGTCATATGACCTGTTTACTCCAAGATTGTTATCAAATCTATTCAAATAGAGATGGAAGGTAAAAGGACACAGTAAAGAACAGTCAAAGTGTATCAGGGTTAAAGAGTATCAAATTGAAGAACAAGTCAAGTAAATATAGCATGAAGATAAACAACAAGGAAGACAGTTACAAAACGGAGTATAAAAATTCATGTCAAAGTGAAGACAGATGAAAAAACAGATCAATAAAAGTAAATAGTAAAAAGTAAAAGTAAACATGAAGACATTAAGGGTTAAACAAAGGTGAAAACCATTTCACCAGCTACAATGAATTTTATCCAAAGTAAAAGTGAAAAAAATTTGAAAGGAATTTAAGGTTAAAAGATGAAATCAGAGCAGTAATGGTAAATTCTTCAGAAATTTCCTGTTTAAGTCATAGTTTTGTAGAAACTATTGTAGCTAATCCAAGAAGTATTTCAAGAAACTACAGGAGGTTGTTGTTCCTAACAAGCTAATCTACAAAAACCTATCTCATGTTTTAGACAGGTATTACCTAAAGGGAGATAAGTGCATGTCTTCACAGCCTATTTTTCAATGTGTGTAAAGTCTTGTTTTTGACATCTTTGTGCAAAGAATATTTTGAATAGTTGGAATTGAATTTTGGGAAACTGAGAGACATTTATCATGGATTGAGGTATACAAGTGTATCATTGGACCCTAAGTTTACAAAATTTTTGGGGCGGAATGCACAAAGGAAGGATCCAGTTAGTGACTGGGATGCCTCATCATCAACTAAGAGTTGCTATCAAATTCAAATTTCTCTTCTTTGTCACCATAAATCCATAAACATAGTGCCAAATAGATTCATTAGTTCTGAATGTCCTTTATTTAAGTTCTATTATTGTAAAACTGTTTGAGATATTTGTAAACCAATCTTGATATTTTTTTCAAGATATTTCAGTTTACAATTAGTATAAATACTTATTCCTTTGAAGTATTTTGGGTGGATTCTTAGACATTTCTGTAGACACTTTATTTTGGAATAAAAGTGTTGTTGAACAATTATTGTATGGTTGGCTGGACAAAGTAATAATGCAAAGGACTTTTACAAGATACATGTGTCAAACGAGAAACAAATAAGTATTCTATATCTTATATTTTTATAGTTTTCTTGTTTAAATATTCATATGTGTTCCATATTTGAATGATAAACGAAAAAGCATATTTGAGAAAGAGCTTTACTGCATTTTGTCTTTAAAATCGTCTATATTCTTAATGTTTTCTTCTAAGCTATCATAGGTATGGAATTCTTAATTTCTCCCTACTTTTTAGTTTATCATTGTGGCCATTGGACAAAGAATTCTTAATTGCTTTTTGTTAATGATCACCCACTTTCCCTCATCTTGAACTTTGTTGAAGGATTCTTAATTGCCCTTCTTCCTTTTCAAGACCATTTCACCATTTCAAGCTATCATTTGTCTTTCGTTTAGCTATCTTGCCCTGTGAAGCCCTCCTTTATTAAATGAACCTGATCCAGTTAAGCCATCTCAAGTTGACTCCATAGCCCAATGGCCTGAAATACCTTGTTCTATCCATCTGCTCCTAAATTCTACTACCAAACAAAATCAAAACCCACCAAGATTTCATAACTAGCCTAATATCTCACAAAACAAAGCTAAATCATAAAGAGAGAGCCTGCTCTATGTACAGATTGGCTAGATTATGTACTTAAAAGATTGGTTTGTGTTTACCTCAGAAATTTATTTCTTTAACCTTGAGAAAATTTTGAGTGATAACATAGTGGCGACGCCATTGGGGAGAACTAACATTTTCTTCAAAATTGTTTTATTGGTTTAGATCTGATCTATGATGGTGGACAATGATCAGACACACAAAGGTTAAAATCATCCACCTGGCGACTCCAAATCAATTCTATAATCAAGAATCCACCGGAGAAATGAACCTGAAAGAACTAGGTGAAAAGATGAGGCTTCTAACTTGGATTGTTATCCAAGACATTATGTTCTTTCTCATTGATAAATTTTTTCAATGTATATTGTATTTTAGAGAAGATTTTAGATTAATTTTTATTATTTCCCTTTGAAAAATGTAGATATAAAATCTCCTTACACATTTGAGCAACATTCTTTTAATTCTCATGAAGATCATTTTCCAATTGAGGAGAATCAAAGAATTAAGATTGATCATACAATCCCTGTACATATTCCAGTACCTCATAAACTTCCTGATAGATATAAACCACTCATTTTTTCTCCTACACTCCATGCTTTCCCTAACGATTATCCTAAGCACCTCCCTAGGTTTGATGGAGAGAATGGTATCACTGCCCAAAAACATATTCAAGCTTTTGAAGATTATCTTAACTTATTTGAAGTAGACGAAGAAGATGTCAGTATTAGGCTTTTTTCTCTTTCTTTGCAAGACAAAGTCAAGAGTTGGTTCAAAACCCTGCCTGAGGCAAGCATCTCAAATCTCGAGCAGTTTCTCAAACTCTTCTTTAATAGATGGATAATTAAAGTCAATATTCTTGTGATCATAGAAGAATATAATCAGTTAAAAAGACAGCCAGATGAAACAATACAACAATTTTCAGACAGATTTAATCAAGCCTATTATTCAATACCATTAAATATAAGACCTCCCCCTGATTCAGCTCTTTTGCATTACCCAGGAGCATTTGATTCAGACATAGAAATTCATCTAAGAGAAAGAAACCCTTCAACAATGGAATAGATGCAGAACATGGCAGTAGATCTAGAAGTTAATCTGCAAACTAGAAGAGAAAAGTTGAAAGTAGGAAAAGAGGAAAAACTCGACATTTTGGGGAAGAAAATAGAGAAAATGATACAGTAGATCACTATGAAAGATGAAATTTTTGTTAAAAATCACCATGACACATTTGTTTCACAAAATGAAGAGGTTGACAACCATGAACAAATTCTTGTTAATTCCAACTACCATAAATCTGAAGATAGAGTTATAGAACAATATGTGGAGAGGCAATCTGCTGAACTAATATGTACATTTGGCGACATTACTTCTTATGATGATGTGCCTAAGCTTGATCACTATCATAATGATTATGTTTCTCAAACTCAAATTAACCTTGCATAAGAATCAGAAGCTAATTTAATGAATAAGGAAGTTCAGGTTCAGCAGCTTGAAAATAGTGATCAGCTTGTTCATTTCAGCTATGAGAATGAGGAGGAAAGTGCATAAAATTTTGAAATCAGTGAAGGAACTTTACCATTTTGTTTTGCTTCATTTCAATTTATCAGAGATAACTATCATGCAATTAGAAATCAAATGTCAACAAGTTTTGATATTAACTATCTATAGGGCAATAAAATCCTTGTTCAAGACTTCTCACATCTAGATTTGTAGCCCCAAAATGTCATTGAATGTCAGGTTGTAGAAGAAGACTTGAAAGCCGGAACATATGATCAAATTATCCAAGATGATTCCCTGCCTCTTTGTTTCGAATCATTTCAATTTTTAAAGGAAATGTGGTATAAAAATTTTAAAGAAAAGGAGGAGCAGCTTGTAGAAATCTATGAAGTTCCATTTGAACTTTTATGTAATAATTTGCAGCAATCTTTCCAAGTTCTTTATGATCGAATAGCTGATAGGTTCAATGATGAATGCAATCAGAATTTTTCTCCATTAAAAAAATATAAGAGTCAAATCAAGATGATAATGGTTTCATGAGACATTCATTACAATCAGTAGAAATATCAACACAAAGCTCTTTTGAAAACATACAGGGTGATAAAGATGAAGGTATTATTTCAGTTTCATGGCATGCAAGCCATACACAACATATGTACAGTTGTTTGAATCATTTCAAGAATAGTGTATATATTTTACAAGATCCTTTTGTACAGTTTCTAGATTCCACAAAGGAGATCGGGAATTTCGTTATCTTCTCAAAGGTTAACAAAGCTATGTTTGATTTCAAGATCTCAATTTTAACCACCAACAAGCACAAGCAACAAAAGTCACCAATGTATATGATGCTTGAGTTTTTGCATTGGTTGTTTCATTTTACCTAACCATCAGCTAGATAGCTGATTAGAGTAAGTAGGTAGGATTTCAGTTTGAATAAATTCAGTTTTCAACAGCAACTTTCTGTTAGATCAGATTTCAGTTTGCAGAAAAGGCTACAATTTCAGTTCAAGATTTTCAATCACAAATATTATACAACAAAGCATACACATGTGTGGGATTGGCCCAATGGATCAGGCTACTAGTCGACGGTGTTCTTGACATTCCCCAGTGAAAGCCATCCCCAAGTGGAGCCACTGTTATGCCCCTATGCCAATAGGTGTCATATATCATGATTGACTTGGTTTAGCTCTGAAATATGTTCATACCTTTGCTTGTTGCAAACGGTTTCCATATTTTGTAAAAAAAACAAATTAAAAAATATAAAGAGGGTATGCCCTAGAAAAAGAATAAAAGGGTACAAAGAATAAACAAAAGGTTAAAAATAAAAGAAAAGGAACGCCAACAAAAATAAAAGACCATGAAAGTGTGCAAGTCCAAATGCCACTCCCATTTAATTTTATGCATAATAATGATTGTGTGCATCTTGTACTTATGCCACAATCCATGGTAACTAAATAGTTTAATCTTGGTTATTCCATGTTTTCAATTTCCTGTTTTAGAAATAGAGAATAAAAATCTGACCAAACAGTGTAAACTTGGCAGATAAGTAGATAGGTAGAGTGGAAAAGGAGCTCAACATTTTATTCTGAGCCATTGGATGTAATAAGTGTAGATTTAGATAGGAGTTCATATGTAAAAGAAAAGAAAGATTGATATGGATTCATCAGTCTAAGTGCACTCTAACAAAGAAGTAAAAATGGTAGGATGAGTAGGTAGGGTAAGTAGATGTTTGGTTGCAGAATAATGTGTGATGAATGGTTAAGTTTAATGTTTAAATATTTTTCTTTCATCACTTGGACAAAGCATAACTCACATTAAAGACAACACATCAATGAAACAAAGTCAAATTAATTAATTTCCCTATCCATTTTCCCCTAAGTACTAAAGGCACTTACAAAGTTAGAGGGGCTCAGAGCATTTCTCTGACTTTTGGATGGGCTGGACCCTTGGCCCAATAATTTGAAATACCTAAAGTACTTAAGTCCCCTTTGTCAATATTTACACCTCCATAAAATCATGCATTCCCTTGATAAGGCCTTTCTTAAGTAAAACCCTATTTTACTTAGGAAAATTAAAACATTCCCTATACAAAAACCCTCATGCTTTATTAGCCTAAGTTATCGTTATATGATGAAACTGCTTTCGGAAAAATTTAACTTAGTGCATTTCATATCCTACAAGGTCATATTAACTTTTAACTTGTATTATTATTTAACTCCCTAAAACAAATTACTCCTTCCCCATATTATTATTAAAAACTCAAAAAATTATATATCCTGCCCCTCGGTTAAATATAATCGTAAATCAAATAGTAAACGAGATTAATTAGATAGTTTGTAGTTAATTAAGAACCCGACCTCACCGCCATGCTAATGAGAATTAATGAAGTCATCAGGACTAATTAATAACTTAGTGACCAATCAAATCGCCTCTGATATGATTAAGTCCTTTAATTAATATCAGGCCTGCCCCTGTTATACATCAGTCATGTCATTGCCCTGACTACCGTCCGATAGTACCCTTTAGATCCGACGACCCTCGCTCATATTATGCAGGCCTTTTTTTCGTCCTTTAGCACGCGATGTGAGCGGGTTTGTGAATAGTGTCGATGGTACATGTCGAGCAACATACGGAATCGCACGGCTCCCCCCAAATACGAGTTACCCTCCATAAGCAGTGCGATGAAACCCACTTACCGCCTCCCGCTAATGACAAAATGTCAAGTCACCCCTGCTAACGTAACCCATCCGTGTCACGAAACCCGCCAAAAATTTGACTTCGCATAAAATCAAAGTTAATCCATTTTTTGTCCTTATTTTGAAAAACTCATGCATGCAACCAGTACATAGAAAATGACCAACTTGTACCCAAAACCATCAACCACTCTAAAAGTTGCTACCAGATGCCACTCCAGTCCACGACATGCTTCGAATTCAACTAGTACGCCATTACCAGTCGCTCCATAACAAGTAATCAAAAGATTGCAGCCTTGGATAAACAATCTTAATACTAGTCATAAGACCTGTTTACTCTGAGATTGTTATCAAACCTATTCAAATAGAGATGGAAGGTAAAAGGACACAGTAAAGAACAATCAAAGTGTATTAGGGTTAAAGAGTATCAGATTGAAGACCAAGTCAATTAAATCAGCTAGCATGAAGATAAACAGCAGGGAAGACAGTCACAAAATAGAGTATACAAATTCATGTCAAAGTGAAGACAGATGAAAAAACAGAGTTGTAAAATAAATAGTAAAAAGTAAAAGTAAACATAAAGACATTAAGGGTTAAACAAAGATGAAAACACTTTCACCAACTACAATTAATTTTATCAAAAGTAAAAGTGAAAAAACGCTGAAAGGAATTTAAGGTTAAAAGATGAATTCAGAGTAGAAATGGTACATTTTTCAGAAATTTTTTGTTTAAGTCATAGTTTTATAGAACCTATTGTCGCCAATCCAAGAAGTGTTTCAAGACACTGGAGGAGGTTTTTGTTTCTAACATGCTAATATACAAAAACCTATCTCACTATTTACACAGGTATTACCAAAAGGGAGATAAGTGCATGTCTTCACAGCCTATTTTTCAGTTTGTGCAAAGTCTTGTTTTTGACATCGTTTTCCAGAACATATTGTGAACCACTGGAACTGAATTTTGGGACCCTGAGAGAGGTTTATCTCACACACATTCCTATATACAAAAATCGCTTCCACTTTGTACATATCTTTCACGAATTGAGATATACATGCATATCATTGGACCCTAAGTTTGCAGAATTTCTGGGGCAGAATGCACAAAGGAAGGATGCAATTAGTGACTGGGATGCCTCATCATCAACTAAGAGTTGCTATCAAATTAAAATTTCTCTTATTTGTCACCATAAATCTATAAACATAGTGCCAAATAGATTCATTAGTTTTGAATGTCCTTTATTTAAGTTCTATTATTGTAAAATAGTTTGAGATATTTGTAAGCCAATATTGATATTTTTTCAAGATATTTCAGTTTACAATTAGTATAAATACTTATTCATTTGAAGTATTTTGGGTGGATTCTTAGACATTTTTGTAGACACTTTATTTTGGAATAAAAGTGTTGTTGAACAACTATTGTATGGCTAGCTGGGCAAAGTAATAATGCAAAGGACTTTTACAAGATACCTATGTCAAACGAGAAACAAATAAGTCTTCTATATCTTATGTTTTTACAGTTTTCTTGTTTAAATTTTCATATGTGTTCCATATCTGAATGATAAACAAAAAAGTATATTTCAGAAAGAGCTTTTCTGCATTCTATCTTTAAAATCATTTATATTCTTAATGTTTTCTTCTAATCTATCATAGGTAGGGAATTCTTAATTGCTCCCTTCTTTTTAGTTTATCATTGTGGCCATTTGACAAAGAATTCTTAATTGCTTTTTGTTAATGATGACCCACTTGTTGGGTATACGACCAAAGTCCCACATTGACTAGAAGTAGGGAGGATCATGGTCATATAAGGATGGACAAATATCTCCATTGGTATGAGGCCTTTGGGGTAAGTCTAAAAGCAAATCCATGAGGGTTTAGTCCCAAAGTGGACAATATCATACCATTTTGGAGATATGTGGTGTTCAGAGTCCTTACAAGTGGTATCGGCGCCATGCCCCGAAGTTAGCCAAGTGGATGAATCGTCGGAATGCCGAATGAAGGTGGTGGGCCCCAATAATATCACGATGGGATCCGTGGATGAGCTCAGTTAGACAGGTGGTGTGCTCTAGATTCTTCATGGACGTGTCCTGGTCCCAACACGGTGAAGAGGAGTTGACCTGGGATAGAGCAATCTCTCGAGGCAGGTGGTGCTCCATGTAAGGCGTGTGCTTCCAACGCATTGGAGCGAAGAATCATGGTTGGTAGGGAGTGGACGGATGGATAATCATTTGAGGGGAGGCTCCATGGTCCTTTGGACGAGGGGAGAATTGTTGGGTATACGACCAAAGTCCCACATTGACTAGAAGTAGGGAGGATCATGGTCATATAAGGATGGACAAATATCTCCATTGGTATGAGGCCTTTTGGGGTAAGTCCAAAAGAAAATCCATGAGGGCTTAGGCCCAAAGTGGACAATATCATACCATTGTGGAGATATGTGGTGTTTAGAGTCCTTACACCACTTTCCCTCATCTTGAACTTTGTTGAAGGATTCTTAATTGCCCTTCCTCCTTTTCAAGACCATTTCACCCTTTTAAGCTATCATTTGTCTTTTGTTTAGCTATCTTTCCCTATGAAGCACTCTTTTGTTAAATCAACCTGATCCATTTAAGCCATCTCCAGTTGACTCCATAGCCCAATGGCCTGAAATACTTTGTTCTATCCATTTATTCCTAAATTCCACCACCAAACAAAATCAAAACATCCCAAGCTTTCATAACTAGCCTAATATCTCACAAAACAAAGTTAAATAATAAAGAGAGAGCCCGTTCTAAGTACAAATTGGCTAGATTCTGTACTTAAAATATTGGTTTGTGGTTACCTGAGAAATTTCTTTGTTTAACCTTGAGAAAATTCTTAGTGATAACATAGTGGCGACTCCACTGGGGAGAACTAACATTTTCTTCATAATTATTTTACAGGTTTAGATCTAATCTATGATGGTGCACAATGCTCAGAATCAAAAAGGTTAAAATCATTCACCTGGTGACTCCAAATCAATTCTACAATCAAGATTCCGCTGGAGAAATGAAACTGAAATAACTATGTGAAAATATTAGGGTTTTAACTTAGATTGTTATCCAAGACATTATGTTCTTTCTCATTGATAAATTTTTCAATGTATATTGTATTTTAGAGAATATTTTAGATTAATTTTTTATTACTTCCCTTTGAAAAATGTAGATATAAAATATCCTTACAAATTTGAGCAACATTTTTTTAATTCTTATGAAGATCATTTTCCAATTGAGGAGAATCAAAGAACTAACATTGATCACACAATCCCTGTACATATTCCAGTACCTCATAAAGTTCCTGATAAATATAAACCACTCATTTTGCCTGCTACACTCCATGCTTTCCCTAACGATTATGCTAAGCACCTCCCTAGGTTTGATGGAGAGAATGGTATCACTACCCAAAAACATATTCATGCTTTTGAAGATTATCTTACGTATTTGAAGTAGATGAAGAGGATGCCAATATTAGGCTTTTTGCTCTTTCTTTGCAAGACAAAGTCAAGAGTTGGTTCAAAACCCTTCCTGAGGCAAGCATCTCAAATCTCGAGTAGTTTCTCAACCTCTTCCTTGATAGATGGATAATTAAAGTCAATCTTCTTGTGATCATAGAAGAATATAATCAGTTAAAAAGACAGCCAGATGAAACAATACAACAATTTTCAGACAGATTTAATCTAGCCTATTATTCAATACCATTAAGTATAAGACCTCCCCCTGGTTCAACTCTTTTGCATTACCCAAGATAATTTGATTCACAGATAGAATTTCATCTAAGAGGAAAAAACCCCTCAACAATGGAATAGATGCAAAACATGGTAGTAGATGTAGAAGTTAATCTACAAATTAGAAGAGAAAAGTTGAAAGTAGAAAGAGAGGAAAAACTCGACATTTTGGGGAAGAAAATAGAGGAAATGATACAGAAGATCACCATGAGAGATGAACTTCTTGTTCAAAATCACCATGACACATTTGTTTCACAAAATGAAGAATTTGACAACCATGAACAAATTCCTATTAATTCCAATTACCATAAATCTGAAGATAGAGTTATAGAACAATATGTGGAGAGGCAATCTGCAGATCTAATATGTACATTTGGTGACATTACTTCTTATGATGATGTGCCTAAGCTTGATCACTATAATAATGATTATGTTTCTCAAACTCAAATTAACCTTGCAGAAGAATCATAAGCTAATTTGATGAATAAGGAAGTTTAGGTTCAACAGCTTGAAAATAGTGATCAGCGTGTTCATTTTAGCTATGAGAATGAGGAAAGTGCATAAAATTTTGAAATTAGTGAAGGAACTTTACCATTTTGTTTTGCTTCATTTCAGTTTATCAGAGATAACTATCACGCAATTATAAATAAAATGTCAACTAGTTTTGATATTAACGATCTAGAGCACAATAAAATCCTTGTTCAAGACTTCTCATATCTAGATTTGTAGCCCCAAAATGCCATTGAATGTCATGTTGCAGAAGAAGACTTGGAAGTCGGAACATATGATCAAATGATCCAAGATGATTCCCTGCCTCTTTGTTTTGAATCATTTCAATTTTTAAAGGAAATGTGGTATAAAATTTTTAAAGAAAAGGAGGAGCAGCTTGTAGAAATCGATGAAGTTCCATTTGAACCTATATGTAATAAGTTGCAAAAATCCTTCAAAGTTCTTTATGATCCAATAGCTGATAGGTTGAATGATGAATGCAATCAGAATTTTTCTCCATTAACAAACTATAAGAGTCAAAATCAAGATGATCATGGTTTCACCATACAGACATTACAATCAGTAGAAATATCATCACAAAGCTCATTTGAAAACATGCAGGGTCATAAAGATGAAGGTATTATTTTAGTTTCATGGCATGCATGCCATACACAATAGTTGTACAATTGTTTGAATCAGTTCAAGAATAGTGTATATATTTTACAAAATCCCTTTGTATAGTTTCTAGATTCAATAGATTAGATTGGGAATTTCCTTATCTTATCAAAGGTTAACAAAGCTATATTTGATGTCAAGATCTCAATTTTAACCACCAACAAGCACAAGCAACAAAAGTCACCAATGTATATAATGCTTCAGTGGTTGCATTGGTTGTTTTATTTTACCTAACCAGCAGCCAGATAGCTGATTAGAGTAAGTAGGTAGGATTTCAGTTTGAATAAATTCAGTTTTCAGCAGCAACTTTATGTTAGATCAGATTTCAGTTTGCAAAAAAGGCTACAATTTCAGTTCAAGATTTTCAATCACAAAGATTATACAACAGAGCATACACATGTGCGGGATTGGCCCAATGGATCAGGCTACTAGTCGACAGTGTTCTTGACATTCCGCAGTGAAATCCATCCCCAAGTGGAGCCACTGTTATGCCCCTATAGCAATATGTGTCATATATCATGATTGACTTGGTTTAGCTCTGAAATATGTTCATACCTTTTCTTGTTGCAAATGGTTTCCATATTTTGTGAAAAAAAAATTAAAAAATGTAAAGAGGGTATGCGCTAGGAAAAGAATAAAACGGTAAAAAGAACAAACAAAAGGTTAAAAATTAAAAGAAAATGAACCCCAAAAAAAATAAAATACCATGAAAGTGTGCAAGTCCAAATGCCACTCCCATTTACTTTTATGCATAATAATGGTTGTGTGCAGCTTGTACTTATGCCACAATCCATGGTAACCAAATAGTTTAATCTTGTTTATTCCATGTTTTCAATTTCCTATTTTAGAAATAAAGAATAAAGATTTGACCAAATAGATTAAACTTGGCAGATAAGTAGATAGGTAGAGTGAAAAAGGAGCTCAACAATTTAATATGAGCCTTTGGATGTAATAAGTGTATATTTAGATAGGAATTCATATGTAAAAGAAAAGAAAGATTGATAAGGGTTTGTCAATCTAAATGCACCCTAATAAAGAAGTAAAAATGGTAGGATGAGTAGGTAGGGTAAGTAGATGTTTGACTGCAAAATAATGTGTGATGAATGGTTAAGTTTAATGCTTGAATCTTTTGCTTTCATCACTTGGACAAAGCATAACTCACATTGAAGACAACAAATCAAAGAAACAAAGTCAAATTAATTAATTTCTCTATCCATTTTCCCCTTAATTTTCACTAATTTCCCCTAAGTACTAAATGCACTTACAAAGTTAGAGAGACTCAGAGCATTTCTTTGACTTTTGGAGGGACCGGACCTTTGGCCCAATAATTTGAAATACCTAAAGTAATTAAATCCTCTTCATCAATATTTACCCCTCCATAAAATCATTCATTCTCTTGATAAGGCTTTTCCTAAGTAAAACCCTATTTTACTTAATAAAATTAAAACATTCCCCATACAAAAACCCTCATGTTCTATTAGCCTAAGTTATGAATGTTATATGATGAAAATGCTTTCAGAAACATTTAACTTAGCGCATTTCATATCCTACAAGGTCATATTAACTTTTAACTTGTATTATTATTTAACTCCCTAAAACAAATTACCCCTTCCCCATATTATTATTAAAAACCCAAAAAATTATATATCCCGCCCCTCGGTTAAATATAACCGTAAATCAAATAATAAATGGGATTAATTAGCTAGTCTATAGTTAATTACGAACCTGACCTCCCCACCATGCTAAAGATAATTAATTAAGTCATTAGGACTAATTTATAACTCAACGACCAATCAAATCGCCCCTGATATGATTAAGTCTTTTAATTAATATCGAGCCCACCCCTGTTATACATCAGTCATGTCATTGCCTCGACTACTGTCTGATCTGACCCTTTAGATCTGACGACCCTCGCTCATATTGCGCAGGGCTTTTTGTCGACCTTTAGCGCGCAATGTGAGTGGTTTTGTGAATAGTGCCGACACTACATGTCGAGCAACGTATGGAATTGTGTGGCTCCCCCCAAATACGAGTTACCCTCCATAAGCGGTGCAATGAAACCCACTTACCGCCTCCCACTAACAACAAAATGTCAATTTACCCTTTTTGACATAACCCGTCCATGTCACAAAACCTGCCAAAAACTTTGACTTTGCATAAAAACAAAGTGAATCCATTTTTCATCTTTATTCTGAAAAACTCATGCATGCAACCAGTACGTAGAAAATGACCAACTCGTACCCAAAACCATCAACCACCCTAAAAGTTGTTGCTGGACGCTGCTTCAGTCCACGGTGTGCTTCCAAGTCAACTAGTACACCATTACCAATCGCTCCATAACAGGTAATCAAAAGACTACAATCTTGGATAAACAGTCTTAATACTAGTCATAAGCTCTGTTTACTCCGAGATTGTTATCAAATCTATTCAAATAGAGATGGAATGTAAAAGGACACAGTAAAGAACAACCAAAGCGTATCAGGGTTAAAGAGTATCAGATTGAAGACAAAGTCAAATAAATCAGCTAGCATGAAGATAAACAACAGGGAAGACAATTACAAAACAGAGTATACAAATTCATGTCAAAGTGAAGACATATGAAAAAACAGAGCCATAAACGTAAACAATAAAAAGTAAAAGTAAACATGAATACATTAAGGGTTAAACAAAGGTGAAAACACTTTCACTAGCTACAATGAAGTTTATCCAAAGTAAAAGTGAAAAAAAGTTGAAAGGAATTTAAGGTTAAAAGATGAAATCAGAGCAGAAATGGTACATTCTTCAGAAATTTCCTATTTAAGTCATATTTTTGCAGAAACTATTGTGGCCAGTCCAAGAAGTATTTTGTTAAACTGGAGGAGGTTTTTGTTCATAACAAGCTAATCTACAAAAACCTATCTCACATTTTACACAGGTAGTACCAAAAGTTAGATAAGTGCATTTCGTCACAGCCTATTTTTCAGTTTGTGCAAAGTCCTGTTTTTGATATCGTTTTACAGAGAATATTGTGAACATTTGGAACTGAATTTTGGGAAACTAAGAGAGGTTTATCTCAAAAACATTCCTATCTACAAAAACGTCTTTCGTGTTTTACATATCTATCATGGATTGATATATACAAGTGTATCATTGGACCCTAAGTTTGCATAATTTCTGGGGCAGAATGCACAAAGGAAGGATGCAGTTAGTCACTAGGATCCCTCATCATCAACTAAGAGTTGCTATCAAATTCAACTTTCTTTTCTTTGTCACCATAAATCCATAAACATAGCGCCAAATAGATTCATTAGTTTTGAATGTCCTTTATTTAAGTTCTATTATTGTAAAACAACTTGAGATATTTGTAAACCAATCTTGATATTTTTTCAAGATATTTCAGTTTACAATTAGTATAAATACTTCTTCATTTGAAGTATTTTGGGTGGATTCTTAGACATTTATGTAGACACATTATTTTGGAATAAAAGTGTTGTTGAACAGCTATTGTATGGCTGGTTGGACAAAGTAACAATGCAAAGGACTTTTATAGGATACCTATGTCAAACAAGAAACAAATAAGTATTCTCTATCTTATGTTTTTACAGTCTTCTTGTTTAAATATTCATATGTGTTCCATATTTGAATGATAAATGAAAAAGTATATTTCAGAAAGAGCTTTACTGCATTATGTCTTTAAAATAATTTATATTCTTAATGTTTTCTTTTAAGCTATCATAGGTAGGGAATTCTTAATTGCTCCCTACTTTTTAGTTTATTATTGTGGCCATTTGACAAAGAATTCTTAATTGCTTTTTGTTAATGATCACCCACTTTCCGTCATCTTGAACGTTTTTGAAGGATTTTAATTTCCCTTCCTCCTTTTCAAGAACATTTCACATTTTTAAGCTATCATTTGTCTTTTGTTTAGCTATCTTGCCCTATGAAGCTCTCCTTTGTTAAATCAACCTGATCCAGTTAAGCCATCTCCAGTTGACTCCATAGCCCAATGGCCTGAAATACCTTGTTCTATCCATCTGCTCCTGAATTCCACTACCAAACAAAATCAAAACCCCCCAAGCTTTCATAACTAGCCAAACGCATAAATCAAAACCCCCCAAGCTTACCTCGGAAATTTCTTTCTTTAACCTTGAGAACATTCTGAGTGATAACACTAGCCAAACACATAAATGCTTTGATCAACAAACCAAGCAATGTAATTTATGCTTGGAATGAGAAAAGAGACACTCAAAATAAGAGAACAAACAAGAATATTTCACTCATTCAATTGAAAATGAAGCAAACAAATAATCCTTGTCAATTCTAGCAGAATAAGAGAGTCTAAGGGTCAAGACACGCTCGCACTGGAATGGGAGAAATTCTAATTTTTTTCTTACCCCTGAGACTGGCGCGACTACCTAACTGACAGCTAGCGTCGATAGGCATGGCCGACACGACTTACCAGTAGTACAATTAGCACTGATGGCCTAATCAGCACGTCTGCCTAATTGACAACTAGTGCTAATCGAGGGATTCAAAGAAAAAATAAAAAGAAACCTCACACAGGGTGAGACTTAACACATCAAAGGGCAGGCTAAACCAAGCAAGCACACAAAGAAAGCTAAATGAAACTCTCTAGTCAGGGATAAGATGGTCTAAAGAGGTTTACGGGGTCAAAATCACAAGAGCATAACACACTGGCCAAGATTGGGGTCAAGCCCTAATCTTCACTTATAGGCATCAGGGCGACTTCATAATTGACAACAAGCGCTAGAGGCTGGTCGGCGCAATTGTTCCTCAGCAATTCACGCTGGTTGGCATGATTGTAAGAGTATTAATCGCGTTGATCGAGGGAGCTAAGGAAAATATAATGTTTTTTGAAACAGGGACTAGATATGCTACTATGAATTTTAGACTCAGACCAATAAGCAGGAGAAAAGAAACAGAACCAAAGGGAAAACATGAAACTAGAAAAGTTCTCACAAAATCATGAAATCTAAGACAAACAAAAAATGGGACCACCCTAGCGAAGTCACCAATTTGTGGTGAAGTAAATTTATAAGTGCGGACACGAATGAATTCCTCTAGCCCAATAATGGGTCTAGCCAAAATAGATACATTCTATGGAATATTTCCTTAGGTTAGAATCAATCAAGAGGGCCTACCTCTTAGTTGCTTATCCTGCTTGATGATGTCCTCATTTGCTCGCTCTAGCAATCTCTTGCTTCCTTCTTCAAGTCCTTGAAACAAGTAAACAAAAACAACGCCCAAACATAATAATAGACAGATTGCAATTCAACCTACTTAATGAGTCAAGAAGTATCAAGACACGAATATGTAATATTACAAAACATGTAGGAAATCAATCGATGGTTGCATATATTAATATCAAAGAGAGATTACAACCATCTGCCTTGACGTCGCAGTCTTCCTCTGAAAAGACCGGGTTCCCACACACTTCTGCTAGCATTCCATGTTTGCTTCAAACAACAATAGTTTAAAGGCTCTTCCCTTTAGCCTTCACTCCAAACCTAACACACTTCTCCTTCACACAACTAGATGGCTACAACTAGTAATAGCTTAGTTGTCTAATCAAAATAGTATACTCACACTCAGCCAACACTCTAACTAGCTTGTTTTTCGAAGGAAGGGAGGTTTATATAGGGAATATGAATGAGAGATGGATCCTCTTCTCATGAGAGAAGGACTTATCCCTTGATGTAGTTCCATCATTATAGGGGAAAGGAGCCCAAACTATCATTTTCGACTCCATCCTGCCAAACCACTTATCAGATTTCTATTACAAAGCTTCTGGAACTGGAAGCTTTGGCTCTAATTTAAAAAACTTCCATAATAGGACTGACAGGGTTGGAACACAGCTCAGTCACACTGGTTAGTGCAGAGAATAGTGCTAATCTCTGCACATCAGCACAGGGAAGACAAAGGTCATTAGCATCGGCCTTGTAAACTGGTCAAAACAAAAGTTTCAGGGAAAATGGCGCAAAAGAGAAATGATCTGCTCATGAAGAGGGACATAATGAGAGTTTCTCTATGAAGGTAAAGCATGTGGGGTTCACTGTAGAGGTCCTCGAGGATCAAGGAACGAGGAGTACATGGACATGACAAAATGTTGTGTAACAATGACCTGATGTAAAAAAATGATGTGCATTAAAAAAACAATAAGAAGGGTTGAGGGCTTAGTGATACAATTAAGTGACACTATAACCTCGGATTATAATAGTGTTTACTTGTGTATATGGATGCATTTAAATATTTATGCTTTTTAATATCCTATAGAATAATTATGGATAGAAATAGCATTGTTGTGTTCTAGTTAAGGATGTTATAATGGTCTTAATTGCCGAAATTGTTTTTTCATATTCCTATATCAGTGAAATATATTTCAAATAAAGCTTAACTATCTTGGGGCATCTACCTTGCTTATTTTTGGGGTTTTGTTAGAAAGATCAAGAAATAATTAGTTGTTAAAGGCTATAAAACCGAGACATTGTAACTATTACAATGGAGTGACAATTTTGAAATTAAGAATGAAAACGTGTTATTATTTAATGAAGGAAAAAAGCTAAAACTACCACAATTTAAGATAGTATAAATTAAATAACATTGTAACTACTACAACGGATTGACAATTGTGAAAGTAGAGGGAAAACTTATTATTATTTAATAAAGGAAAAAAAACTTGCGAAGAACAGTTTGATGCTGTACTTTGGTGAGGACCAGCCACTCCATGTGCTCTCGCATATATTCTTCAAGGGAGTTATTGTAAGGAGCATCTTTGTATTTTGTACACTCATTGTCGGTCATCTGTTTGACAGTGTGATATACTGGATGATTGCATGCCGTATTGCAATCCATGATACAGGGCTTGCCCATATTCTTGCAATATTTTTCATGTTCTACTGGGTTCATAGCAGTTTTATTGACTCCGTAATCCTTCCACCATTCTCTGAGCCATTGATTTTGTTGATATCCTTGATAATGTCCGACTGTGCTGAATTTGAGCCTGGTATAGTGGGTTTCTGTTTGGTCATCAACATTAAGAAATTGCCACCATAATCTTTTAATCTAGTGTAAATTAAATAAGAAATATTTTGTATTGAATTGGATAATCAATAAAATTTCAAAGAATCAACTTAATGATAATCATTTAAAAAGACCTAATAATAATCATTTAAAAAAACATGTGAAATCTCACGATGAGTATCTAACATGTTTATATTTTTTACAATATGTAAACACATATACACCTAAGTTTTATTGGAATCTTGGTAAATTCATATGGAAATAGGATAAATGTATTTGACCTACTAAGATATTTTATATTTTTAGTATTTTCTATTTTATTCTACCTCCGCTATTATTAAATATTCATAATAATTTGTATTTTTATCATATATTATAAATTAATAATATATTAGTGTTATATAATAATAATAATATATTACTATTATTATATAATATATTAGGTAAACAATTAATAATTTTGTATTTATAGGTTAATTAGGTAAAATGACACAATCAAAAGAGCATGATCTTTCACCAAGAGGCACCCGAGAGCGTTATAGAAATTAGGGGCCATATATATATATATATATATATATATATATATTACTGAGCTTGTATGTTCCATTTGGTATCAAAGCATTCCTCTAAGTATACAAACGTTGTACATTACATTGGTATCAGAGTTGGTCGATTCTTTGGTCGCTCAACTGCTGCATAAAGCCAGTGTGATCCAACTTTTAGCCATTAATAATTAACAAACTTTTTGTCGTTGCAATGTTTCATTACAAGAATGTCGCGCCCTCCTCAGCGACCATGTCGAACTCTAGCCACACATCGATTTCCTCCAGCCATTAACGATTCATCTCACCACGTTTCCAACAGTGGATAGCCACAAGCGATTGTCGATTCATCTCACCTCCTTTCCAACAATTGACAATAACCAACCACCTAACTGGCCATCATTCAATCCTCCACCGACTGTGACTCAAGTTAATGCTCCCCATCGTCCGTCATTGATTTCATGCATAATAGATCCACCACAATCCCTTGGTGAGCCCTTGAATAATGCAGCTATTGACGTCCCTTGCTATTCCCTCAACATGTTGCATATTGATCGTTGAAAGTCAACCACATTCTTCCAATAAACATCATCATTGGTAGCTCCACCACTAGCCTGGCCACCTACGAGTCACCTGACTCTCTCTAATAGCACTTCGCAGTTCCTCGACCAGTCAACCCTTCCCCAACCATGTTCTTGCCTTGACATCCACTGTCGGTAGTTGATCCATTCCCCTGCAACCTCCTGTCGATGCTCCCAGATAAAATTACTTTGCCCAATTTTCAATAATACTAACACCCATGTTTACTATGCACCCTGTCTTCTGACTAATCGCAACCCTCAAACATCACGTCTCACCATCGAATGTCATAGTCTGTTAGGACAACGCATTTTTGTTGCACTTAGTTGGTGATATAATTTATATATAATGAAATTATAAGTTATATGATAATATTATATAATATTCATATAATTTTATTATAATTATTTAAAAAACAAAAGTTTTCTATTATTTATTTATTAAATAATTATTAAATTAAAAATAAAAAATCCACCAAGAAAAAAAGTGTACTAAGTTTCAAGGTTTTAAAAAGAAGGGAATAATAATATTTATTATAGATATTAGGAAGGGGTTACCTTAAAATCCCTAAAGCTCATATTGAAAAATAAAAATGGAGAGCAATCATGAAAGATTTTCTAAAACCTTTAGTAAATGTGTTAGTACCCTATTTAAAATCAAATGACCAATCACAGGAAGAGATATTATAATCTCAATTAGTCCTACTGAAGATAGTAATTATGTTAGTACTGAATTTTCTAACCAATTACTGATTCCTCAATCGAATATAATTGAAACAAATTTTGTTGACGCAAATGACAAACAATATGCCATAAACAATCTATAACTAAGTATTGGAGATTATACTATTATCTCGCAATTCACAGTGAAAATTTCATTTTTTGACGATACTAACATTGTTTTGGGCTCACCCTAGATGGAAAACCTAGGGTCCTTTATACTAAATATGAAAAAGAAGTTTTTGACATTTTCCCACAAAAAGAAAAAAAAATGCTATAGGACATTACTTTGAAGCCAGATTCAGTGATGCCAGAAGACATATAAGATATCTCAAAAGTAGTTTCTCAAGAAAGTAAAAAGGTGATACAAAATATGAAAACGGAAGTTGATAAAATCGTTGCTAACAAAACTGAAGAAGGTACTTGCCTCAAGGACCACAACGAGAAATTATTAATGCAAATTAAAAAACTTAAATATGACAAGAAATCCTTGAAAAAACCCTAGACTAACTCAACAAGAAAGATGTATTAAAGTCTTCATATGTAACCATCCAAGTTGTGCAAAAACGAACATATACTGAGCTAGTCAATATTATAACTCAAGAATATGACAACCCAATTGAAAGGAAAACATATTCAGAAGTTGTAGTTCAAATGATGAAAAATCCAAGTGAAGATTTTGTAACCAATTCAACAACATAAAAATTTGAAGTAAATCATAATATTGCTACACACATGTTAAAGGAAAGAAAAATTGAAAAAACTCATTATCTACATCTAAATCACAAGAGCAGACATGCCAATCAGTTTGTGTATCTATATTTCTCAACACATAAATAAAAAGCTCATGTTTTTAAGAATAATCATGTCAGCACAATCCAGACTGGCAGTAAAAAATCATCCCATCTATCTAGCACTTGCCAAGCTCCACAGAAAATTAATTTAGGATGGTCTGATCCCTTCTCAGTGTGATAATTTCGTGTTGCGGGAAATTATCCCCTAAGGTTCTTGGGTGGAACCTTAGCAGACTGAAAAATTATCTAAGTTAAGAAACACACACACACACAACCGTTTATGTTATAAATAACTACTTCTAGGGTGAGAGGGGCATACCTAAGGTCCTACGTTTGGGTAGTTACTCAGGGGTGCAAACCCTTCTTCACGTCCCTTCCGCTCCTTGGTCCTGTAAAAACCACAATTCCACAAACTACAACAATATATGGACAAGATTTTACATAAAAAATGATCTTTATGTTATATGAAAGATGAGTTAGTTACAAACTTATAAACATCTATTCAAGTATGAACTTCACCTATAAATATCATTAACACAAAGAAAGAAGCGTTTCGGGGACAAGACGTGTTTCTTTATTAGATAAATAAAACAATATGGAAAAAGAGCAATATCACCTGAATTCGCTTCTGCAGGC